>OY282404.1:15890000-15900000 GCA_958295455.1 Coleophora deauratella
CGAGCGGGCCGCGCCGTTCGCCGCACGAACAGCCGCAGGGGGATGACGGGAATTGTTAGGTGCCATCAGCCTGGGGGAGTCCGGCAAGAGTATTGGCCTGTGCAGAGCCGGCAGCGGCGGCGTACGTTGCTTTGGCGATGAAGCACCCCTCATAGCACCGATCGGACGCAGAGGAGGCGCAGGCTAAGCGACGGTATTATCTGATGGAGGATTGATTGCATAGGTGTTAGTACCGTGCGGGAGGCCCAAGGTTACGGTGCAACATTTCCGTCATTAATTTGATGGACAGCGCCATGTGGTCAATGGTTTTCCAGCCGCTCCCGGAGCTCGGCGTTCTGCTGAGCAAGTGGCCCACATCTGGGACAGAGCGTAGATCCCTCGGAGTGCTCTCTTGATTCAACGTAAGGGCGGAATCTTCGATCTCGAACCTGTGTCGTCACACTCGGTGGGCGCGGGGCGGCCCGATCCGTGGATGTTGTAACAATAGGGCAGCGGTCCGCACTCATGGCGTCGCCGGTGTCACAAGAGTTTTACGCGTCACCAGTCCATAACTTGTCACCAGTCACCTGCCCCCGTCACCAACCCTCCACAATCCATCCTGCGTCACCCGTCACCCGTCACTGTCCCCTGTCCCCGTCACTGTCCCCTGTCCCCGTCACTTGTCCCCTGTCCCCCGTCACTTATACCCGGTCCCCCGTAACTGTCCCCTGTCCCCGTCACCTATCTACTGTCCCCTGTCACTTGCACCCCGTCACCCGTCACTCGTCACTCGTCACTCGTCACTCGTCGCCACGTCAACTCCGTCACTACTGTCACTCAGATCGCGCTGGTTACAGACGTCACCCCGTCACCCGCACAGACAGTGTCATTGACGCGACCCGTGAAACCGACGACGTCCGCGCAACGCGTACCACCCCCTTAGTTACTGTCAAGATGTTATTTTACCATTTAACAGATGATGTTGTAATTAGTTAATGATACAGTATGGTAGTTTTCGTATATCATGTAAACGAAAGGATGTGCTTTGGTTATTTATTTTGGATATAAGATAAGATTTCTAAAAATTACAAATGTATTACAGGTAGAATATGTATGGTAATGACACCAGACAAATGGAATCTGCCTATAAATATTCGATTATTAAAACAATTTCATTAATGCCAGAATAGCTGTATGTCTCCAGCCGAGGTGTGCGCTCAGCGATTACTGTGGGATATTATTCCGGGTGGATAGAATGGAGGTCATTATGACAAAATATAGTTGATATAAGCACATATCGCTACACACGGACACCTCAGGTAGAGTTAAGTGCCATTAATCATAGCTAGATACGTTCGATTACAAACACCTTCAAGTATACAAAATACGGGTTAATCGCTATATATATGCTCTCGTCAGAAAGTGCAAAATACTACAAGTAGACACAAATTATGTTCAGCAAGCCTCGTGCAGGATGTCCCGGTCAATACAGTCATAAGATACATGTAAATCCTGCTCCGAGTCATCGTATCACGTGAGTGGTCACTCTGTATTCAGGTAGTGATGGTTGAAAGCGATAAGGTAAGAGGCTATGCATTAATGATTTGAGATGTCTGACAATGTAAGTCAGATGTGTATGGAAGGTGTCAGTTGTGGTTGTATTGGTGATGATTTCAGTTATATTGTGGGGATCTATGTTACATATATGTAAATTGTAAGAGGTGATAAGGTTGAACACAGTGCCACCTCTGCTATTGATTCTATTAGAGCCCCAGGCACTGCGCCAGCCAATGAAATCACCACATATTACATGCATGCTATCAGTATGCCTGTTTAGGAAAGATTCAAATTTGTCCAGGATTTTATTTCGGTCGTGACGCGGTTCGATGTAAACTGAGGTAAAGTATATCTTTCTATTATGGCGATCTCTGGCTAGCGCAATGCAGAGGTTTAAGTCGGTGAATTCTGACATCCCCAGGGTGCTAAATAAGTTGGTTTAGAACATGAGGGACACCTTGACAGTACGATCTGTGGGAAATTGATAGGTGGTGTAACCAGCAAGTGGTCTAAGCGAATTTATGTGTCCAGTATACGGCTCTATAATGAGTACGATATCCGGGAGGTCGGTCTTCAGATAGAGGGAAAGTTCATGGAGAGCTCTGTTGTATGCATTTATATAGTGGATTGAGGGTGGAGTTACTGGTGTTATCCATAGTAGGTACGGCTGCGAACAATTTCTATCATTTGTTTTAAACGGGGGCAGTTGAGAGAGGTAGCGCTGTGATTATCTTTAACATTCGAGATATTGTGTTTCTGATGGTGCAGAGTGCAGTTGTAACACTGCTGCTTGTCTCGTTCGGTTTTAACCGGGCAGTGTTTGAACTCATGGGTCGTAGAGGAGCAGTGTGCGCAAACGAATCCGTCGAACGTGCACCTCTTGCGCGTATGCCCGAATTGAAGGCATTTAAAGCAGTGCAGCAGAGGGACATAATCTTCCGCGTGGACTCTCTGATGATCGACATTTATTTTCCCCACCCGAATGACGGCTTTCCACAAAGCTGGGCTAACGATAAAGACAGCATTGTATAGTTTGTCGTTGCGATTGCCCCTTTTAAATCTAAATAGCAAGTCATTTCTGTCATTACTCACGCTACCGACGCAATCATTTTGTCTAAATATCAGATCCGGGAGCTCTTCAGGTGGAACGTCCTCCGATATTCCCTTAAGAATAATCATAGGTTTCAGAGTTTTGGACGGTTCGGCACTTACCAGATTAGCACGACTATCCTTCACCTTGCGAAGCGCAATCTCTCTGTGCTCCAGAGTGTCAAATTCAACTCTAATTTTGCCGTTGGACAAATATTTAACCTGGGCTGGAGAAAAATTGGTATCCTTGAAAGAGACACTCTGTTTCCAGCATTGGAGCGTCTCAGTTGGAGAAGTGACCTCGGTATTGGGGGTCACAATGAGAGATGGTTTGTATGTAGGAACTAATTCAGCGGATGGTTTACCTTCAAGAATAGAGGCGTATGTGGGCCGAGTGGGCTTGGCCAGGTTAAGAGAAACCTTGGCAACCTCCTCCTTGATCGTAGCCCTGAGAATCTCGACAGAGTTGGAGTCGAGGGCGGCCGGAGACGAAGAGTCGGATTGGCGAAGGCTCGTATGCTTACAGAAAATATCCGTAAGCGTCTGAATTTCTACCACCAGTTCATGAATGGACTCCTTATTCACCTTGGTGAGGCTCTTACCCTCATTCAATTTTGCGAGTATTGCCTTGGTCTTGTTAAAGAGTTCATTGCGGAAACTATCACAAAGACTCACCGGTCCGTTGGTTCTGGGCATAGCTGAGTCGTCAAGGCCCTCCTCATCGGAGAGAACCAGATCATCACCGAGAGCGCGGGGGCTGTCTTGTGACATAGTGCCGCACTAGAGACACTTTAAGTAACCGAGCACAACACAGGAGCAAAGAGACAAGCACCAACTACACAGATCTCGCGACGGTCAGAGACAACACCGCGGCAGAGAGCCACTTAAGTACACACATAAGGCGCGCAACGGGCCGCCACGTGTCACTCGCGTAGAAGCACCAAACGCGCCGCCCGGGTGACTAAAGTCACTCACGTCACCCGTCACAAGCGTCACCGCCACCCGCGTCACCGTCACCGGGGGCACTGTCACCGACGTAACCGTCACCGGCGTCCCCGTCACTCAAGTCACTGTCACCAAGTCACCGTCAACCGTGTCACCGTCACCGGCGTCACTGTCACCCAAGTCACTGTCCCCGTCACCGAAGTCACCCAAGTCACCGTGTCCCCAGCGAAATGTAACACGTCCGACACACAGGAGCGTCGAGGAGAGAGTGGTTAGGTTAGGTTAGGTTAGGTTAGGTTAGGTTAGGTTAGGTTAGGTTAGGTTAGGTTAGGTTAGGTTAGGTTAGGTTAGGTTAGGTTAGGTTAGGTTAGGTTAGGTTAGGTTAGGTTAGGTTAGGTTAGGTTAGGTTAGGTTAGGTTAGGTTAGGTTTTTTTTTTTTTTTTTTTTTTTTTTTTTTTGTCTATTCTATACTGCTGCTATTTCTTTTGCAGCACATTTTCATTCTGGTTGTATTTTTCTTTGCATACTTTCTGCCTTTTTTTTTTTTTTTTTTTTTTTTTTTTATTTTTTTTTTTATTTTTTTATTTTTTTTTTATTATTTTTTTTTTTTTTTTTATTATTATTATTAATATTTCCTTTCTCCTGTAAAACTATTCAACTCTATTTCAGACTTTACACTGTAAGGAATACTTTTAGATAATTTACATGTTGTTTTTGTGTTATTCTAAGCCTATTTTAAGTTTATTTAAGTTTTACATTTTATTTGCTTATCTCTATTATTTATTCTATTTAATTGCTATAATCCAATTTGATACTATTTCTTAACAATTGTTAAATTGTCCTTACTATTCTTGTATTTTGTGGACTTATTTTCTTTCTATTTTGATGATTCTTAAGAGACTATTTTATTTTACAATTTTACTTGTTTACAGGACTTTTAATACATTTACTTTATTCTCGACCCATTTAGTTTTGCAGCTTTGCGTAGGCAGCTTTCTGCATATTTCAGAAAAACTGCCCGGCAGTCGTCGTCGCTTACACAGTTTGAAAGCCTGTCCAATCCCAGCGCAAACCCCATTCTGAACTCAACTTCTAGACGTTCCGCGGCAAACCGTGGACAATCTACCAGCAGGTGCTCTATGGTTTCTTCGGTTTCATCGTCGCAAGGACAGAATGGGGTCTGCGCTAATTTGAATTTAAATAAATATGCTCTCATCCCACCATGTCCCGTAAGTATTTGTGCCCTAATATTATTCATCTTGAATTTGGATAGTATATTATATGCTTCCTTCACGTGTGGGAAGAACCGTCGTGTGACCGCTCCAGTGATGGATTCTTCGTATCGTTTTTGCCAATGATTGCACGTTGAGTCCCTGGTTAGTCGTTTCGCATAGGATAGAGGGAATCTGTCGTATAGTGGTGCTTGTTTGCTTCTTTCTGCAGCACTTTTTGCTAGGTCATCGGCTCTCTCATTTCCGGCTATGCCAACGTGTGCTCGAATCCAGAAGAAACATATCTTTCCATTTAAGCTTTCTAGTTCCCGTATCTTCTCGTGAATCTCAAATGTCAGGGGATGCACTGAATTTGGGTTGGATAAGTCCTGAAGGGACGAACGGGAGTCGCTGAGAATATTAGCCTCACGATATTGTTTGAATTTTATCATCGTGTCAATTGCTTTTAGAATAGCTATCAGCTCGGCCTGATATACACTGCAGTAATCTGCCAGTTTATATCTTGCGTTGCGTTTTTCTTCTTTATCTGTCCAAAGTGTAAACGCAGCCCCAACCTTTCCGCCAATTTTACTTCCATCGGTATAGAACTGTGGCCAATTATTTTCGATCATATCTATGTCTTCTTGGCTGTTAATGAAGCCATAGGTCAACTCTAATCGTTTCGCAGGATGTGGCTGACTAAATGGACTTACTCTTTTCTCGAGTTCTCGACCTGGGAGCTGTTCCAATGGTTTTCCCCGCTTGATTTCATAGTATTCTCGATGTTCTGTTGCTCGGAGATCGAGAGGAAAGACCCTGGACAATATTGCACTCGAGTTAAGTGAGGTAGTCCTATGTGCTTTGCTGATGATAATGCAAAATAGCCTGGTGATTCTGTCTAATCTTTTCCTGAGGAAATTTTTGCTGGTAGAGGAGGTCCAAATGCTGGCTGCGTATAATATTGTGGGTTCTATTACAGTGGTGTATATTGTTTTCAAAATGCCCGAGTTTAGTCCCCACTGCGCTCTGGCAGTTTTGATGACCATTTTATAAATGTTGACTGCTTTTGTGCACTGTTGTTCAATGTGTTTTGTAAAGTTGAGGTTTTTGTCTATAGTCAGACCTAGAACCTTCAGGTTGTCGGATAGTGCAATAGGTGTGTTTTCCATAATTAACTTTGGTTCTTGATATTTAAGTTTCCTGGTTACAAGCACAGCTTGAGTTTTGTGTGATGCAAAGCTCATCTTGTGTTTCTTGCCCCACTGGAGAATGATTTCCAGAGCTGTATTCAATTTGGTTTCAACCTCTTCTCCTGTTTTGCCCCTTGCAATGACAAGAATGTCATCAGCAAAAGCCTGGACATGAACGTTCAGGTCTTCACAATATTGCAGTAGAGGGTCCAGTAGAACGTTCCAGAGAAGCGGTCCACATGTTGACCCCTGGATGCAGCCTGCATTTGTGTTCTTGATTGTTTGGTGGCCTGCATAGTTTACAATGACTGATCTTTCAGATAAGTAACTGCAAATGATTCTTAGCGTAGCTTTGTTGATGCTCTTCTTTGATAGTTCATTAATAATTGAAGGCCACCAGGCATGATCGAACGCGCCTTCAATATCAAGTGAAGTCAGTACCACAATTTCCTTCGCTTTTACCCCTTGTTTGACTATATTCATGGCATCGTACAGGGCATCCTCAGTACTTCGCTGCGGCATAAATCCATACTGCCTATTACTCAATTGCTGCTTCTTTCCTAGTTCCCAGGAAAGTCTGTTAACAAAAAGCTTCTCGAGAACTTTGCCCAGTATCGGTAGTAACCCTATTGGCCTATACGATTTAGGTAATGTGTAATCTTCTTTCCCGGGTTTTGGTATCACTTTTACTGTTGCTGATTTCCATATTGTTGGGAAATGTCCAAGCTGTAGGCATTTATTAAAAGTGCTAAGGATTAATCCCGGTTGGCTGAGAAATACATGATGGCAGATATCTGATGTAAGGCCATCACCACCTGGGGCTTTCTTTGGGCTCATATGCTTGAAGATGTTAGCTATTTCTAATCTTGTGAATTCAATTCGGTCATCATCCTGTAGGTTTCCCAGGTTCCTCTTTACGTCTTCGGCATTTTCCCGGGTTATTTTATGTTCCATGGTATCGTCATCCATAGAGTCAGTTGGAAAGAATACGTCAGCTAGTAAATTCGCAGAATGTTCCGGGGATAGTACGTCGCTGTTAGTGTTTGGTCTTAAGAGTTTATCTTCTTCACTTTTGCCATTCTTTCTTATAATCCTATAGATGCACTGCCATAAATTCTCCTTCTCCTGTTTTGTGCAAAACTCTTTCCAGCTAATTGTCATAGTGTCAATGATTTCCTGTTTATAATCTTCGCGAATCTTTAGGTATTCGGCTACTACAAACGACTTCCTTCTGGGATTCGCATTCTTTATTCTTTTCCTGTACCTAATAACTTCTAGTTTCTTTTGTGTCAGTTCTGTCGTCCACCATGGGTTTTTACGGGGTACAAGTTTTGAGATTAAGGGTATGGATTTCTCGCAAGCCGTCTGGATACAGTCCATGAGATCACGTACAATAATGTCAAGGTCTTCTTTTGTTTGTATGGTATCGATAGATGTTTCATTAAGGAGTCTCTCGTACAATGCAGTCTTCAGCTCTTCTCCAAATTGTGTCCAATCAGCTTTGCTTGTATTATATCTTCGCGTAGTTTTACGAGTCACAGGTGGATCTAGTTCAATAGTTGTTTGAAGTTCAAATTGAATGGCTCTGTGGTCTGAGAGAGTCACGAAGGTTTTGTCGACTTTCCAATTCTTTAATTTACTTAGGAGGCTATTTGTGCAAGCTGTTACATCAACAATGCTAGCATACATACGGTTATTACGGTAGACACTAAAAGTTGGGACATTGCCATCATTAAGGACGTTCAAATCCAGGTTAGCCAGTGATTCGATTGCTACAGATCCCCTCTTATCCTCCGCCTCACAACCCCACCAGGGACTCTTGGCATTGAAATCTCCGGCGAGTATGACATGGTCCACTTCCAAGTCATTGATTATCCTTGATATGTTCATGAAGTCCTGTTGAATGTCATCGTCTTCGTGTAGGTACACGTTAACTATACCAAGACTCAAATTTCCTACATTTAATTTAAAAGCTACTATATTTTCGGTAATAAGGTTTGCGTTTTCAACTATAGTGAGGTTAGGGTCTACGACTACGACTGCCGACTTTACTGGTTTTTCAAGGTTAGTAGTTATTTTTTGAATGACTCTATATCTGCATGTCACATGTGATTTAGAACCCACATAAGGTTCTTGCAGCAATAGGAGAGAAATTTTTTGGTTTTGGGCAGCTAAGTAGCATTCTTCTGCTGCAGCATATCCCCGGCCAAGATTTACTTGGGCGAATTTAAAACTGTGACCCTGCGAAGGGCGTGTTATCTGTATTGGAGTGCTAGAGGAGCCCTCAGCAGTAGGATACAGCAGCTCGGGCTATTCTGTCCCACTTCTGCCATTCAGGACAAGATGAGCTATAGGCAGGATGTGCGCAGTTGCCAGATTTGGATTGTCTACCGGAGCTGCAGTTGACACATTGTGGGGCGCTGTTTCTCTGGGAGCATTCCCGTGTATCATGGGCTAGAGCACAATACCCGCAAGCAGACTTGTCTGCGCGGCAATCACTCGCTCTGTGGCCAAAACCTAAGCAGCGGTAGCATTGAAGGAGTGGAGACTGGTCTACTACGAATATATTCTGGTACTCTATGTGAACTTTTTGATCGTGTAGTCTGTTCCACAACTGAGGGCTGACTTCAACGATAACGTTATTCTCAAGGTTGGTTCGTCCTTTTATTCTCCGTACAACTTTAACATGAATCTCAGATGTAGGCAAGCCAGATGTGAGCTTTGTGTTCTGTTTAAGGATTGCCTCTTCTATTCTTTTATTGGTTAGCTCAGTGATGACCCCAATGAGCTTTAGAAGAGGCAGTCTGGTTTGTGGCTGGGTGATGGTCAGCCTGGACTCGGGTGTTTTGAGCGCCTGCTGTAGCTTATGCCTATCGGAGTCAGAGTCGCAGCTAATGACTACTTTCTGGTTTTTTGTCTTTTTCACGGAGTTAACTCCAATACCAAGAGAGACTACATCAACTTGTCCCTTGATTTCCTTGATTATTTCATCGCTCGTGTGGCGTGGGTCAACTGACTCAATCATCAGGGGAAAGTTGGGTTTAGGGCTCGTAAGTGCCTCGGCATAGGAGCGCACAGGAGCTGCTGCGGAAGTTGGACCCTCTCCTGGAGTATTATGGGCACTAGGTTTAGGGGTGTACTTGATATGCTTATTATCAGTGTAACGGTTTGTGACGCATGTTAAGCAATGAGTGTACACAACATCTATGTTCTGTTTAATCTCATTTCTTAGCTTTGAAACTGAGTCCTGGATAAGCTGAATGCCCTCTACAGCCGGGCATGATGTTAAGTCTGGGGAATCGGGGCGGTCCTCCAGATCGCGCCTCACCATTGTACCTTGATCTTTGATAATTTTCTTCAGGTCATTGGCCATTGGGTGGACCAAGTCTGAGAAGCGTTCAATATTCGGCCTCACCTCTCCGAGTTCGAAGCTCTGAAAATCTCTTACAGCTTTGATTTCCTTTAAAATATGACTGTTTTGATCCTGTACAGTTTTTAATTCTTTTACAGATTCTTCCAGATTTCTGGAGTAGCGAGCTTCGAGGGACGAAAATTGCTTTTCATATGAGGCCTTGGCTTTGTATAATTCCGCCATGTGCCTCATCCGAGAATCAGCAAGTCGCAGTATCATCTCGTATAACGTCTGGAGCGATGCGACAACATTGTCCCTAATGTCTCGTTTAAGGTTGCCAGACTTTTCCAGCTCCCTCTTGGCTTCCTGCAGGATTGTATTCGCCTGTCTGGGCAGCTCACTGAGCATGCCACCACCGAGCATGGTAATTGAGTGAGTCGACATATTATCATTATTCGACCTGAAAGACTCCTCCGATCCCTCACCTGGTTCCGGCTGTTTAGTAACTGCTTCTAGCAGTTCTGCGGCTTTAGCCTGGCGTATCTGCGCCTGGATTCTGAGGAGACTAGAGTCAGATTTTGGTGCCCTGTATACGAATTTTGGAGGGACTGGATCGGTCTTTGGTAATGGAGTAGATGTCGACACAGCAGAGTCCTCCTGTAACCTGTGCACAGTCA
>OY282404.1:15905000-15910965 GCA_958295455.1 Coleophora deauratella
TAGGTTAGGTTAGGTTAGGTTAGGTTAGGTTAGGTTAGGTTAGGTTAGGTTAGGTTAGGTTAGGTTAGGTTAGGTTAGGTTAGGTTAGGTTAGGTTAGGTTAGGTTAGGTTAGGTTAGGTTAGGTTAGGTTAGGTTAGGTTAGGTTAGGTTAGGTTAGGTTAGGTTAGGTTAGGTTAGGTTAGGTTAGGTTAGGTTAGGTTAGGTTAGGTTAGGTTAGGTTAGGTTAGGTTAGGTTAGGTTAGGTTAGGTTAGGTTAGGTTAGGTTAGGTTAGGTTAGGTTAGGTTAGGTTAGGTTAGGTTAGGTTAGGTTAGGTTAGGTTAGGTTAGGTTAGGTTAGGTTAGGTTAGGTTAGGTTAGGTTAGGTTAGGTTAGGTTAGGTTAGGTTAGGTTAGGTTAGGTTAGGTTAGGTTAGGTTAGGTTAGGTTAGGTTAGGTTAGGTTAGGTTAGGTTAGGTTAGGTTAGGTTAGGTTAGGTTAGGTTAGGTTAGGTTAGGTTAGGTTAGGTTAGGTTAGGTTAGGTTAGGTTAGGTTAGGTTAGGTTAGGTTAGGTTAGGTTAGGTTAGGTTAGGTTAGGTTAGGTTAGGTTAGGTTAGGTTAGGTTAGGTTAGGTTAGGTTAGGTTAGGTTAGGTTAGGTTAGGTTAGGTTAGGTTAGGTTAGGTTAGGTTAGGTTAGGTTAGGTTAGGTTAGGTTAGGTTAGGTTAGGTTAGGTTAGGTTAGGTTAGGTTAGGTTAGGTTAGGTTAGGTTAGGTTAGGTTAGGTTAGGTTAGGTTAGGTTAGGTTAGGTTAGGTTAGGTTAGGTTAGGTTAGGTTAGGTTAGGTTAGGTTAGGTTAGGTTAGGTTAGGTTAGGTTAGGTTAGGTTAGGTTAGGTTAGGTTAGGTTAGGTTAGGTTAGGTTAGGTTAGGTTAGGTTAGGTTAGGTTAGGTTAGGTTAGGTTAGGTTAGGTTAGGTTAGGTTAGGTTAGGTTAGGTTAGGTTAGGTTAGGTTAGGTTAGGTTAGGTTAGGTTAGGTTAGGTTAGGTTAGGTTAGGTTAGGTTAGGTTAGGTTAGGTTAGGTTAGGTTAGGTTAGGTTAGGTTAGGTTAGGTTAGGTTAGGTTAGGTTAGGTTAGGTTAGGTTAGGTTAGGTTAGGTTAGGTTAGGTTAGGTTAGGTTAGGTTAGGTTAGGTTAGGTTAGGTTAGGTTAGGTTAGGTTAGGTTAGGTTAGGTTAGGTTAGGTTAGGTTAGGTTAGGTTAGGTTAGGTTAGGTTAGGTTAGGTTAGGTTAGGTTAGGTTAGGTTAGGTTAGGTTAGGTTAGGTTAGGTTAGGTTAGGTTAGGTTAGGTTAGGTTAGGTTAGGTTAGGTTAGGTTAGGTTAGGTTAGGTTAGGTTAGGTTAGGTTAGGTTAGGTTAGGTTAGGTTAGGTTAGGTTAGGTTAGGTTAGGTTAGGTTAGGTTAGGTTAGGTTAGGTTAGGTTAGGTTAGGTTAGGTTAGGTTAGGTTAGGTTAGGTTAGGTTAGGTTAGGTTAGGTTAGGTTAGGTTAGGTTAGGTTAGGTTAGGTTAGGTTAGGTTAGGTTAGGTTAGGTTAGGTTAGGTTAGGTTAGGTTAGGTTAGGTTAGGTTAGGTTAGGTTAGGTTAGGTTAGGTTAGGTTAGGTTAGGTTAGGTTAGGTTAGGTTAGGTTAGGTTAGGTTAGGTTAGGTTAGGTTAGGTTAGGTTAGGTTAGGTTAGGTTAGGTTAGGTTAGGTTAGGTTAGGTTAGGTTAGGTTAGGTTAGGTTAGGTTAGGTTAGGTTAGGTTAGGTTAGGTTAGGTTAGGTTAGGTTAGGTTAGGTTAGGTTAGGTTAGGTTAGGTTAGGTTAGGTTAGGTTAGGTTAGGTTAGGTTAGGTTAGGTTAGGTTAGGTTAGGTTAGGTTAGGTTAGGTTAGGTTAGGTTAGGTTAGGTTAGGTTAGGTTAGGTTAGGTTAGGTTAGGTTAGGTTAGGTTAGGTTAGGTTAGGTTAGGTTAGGTTAGGTTAGGTTAGGTTAGGTTAGGTTAGGTTAGGTTAGGTTAGGTTAGGTTAGGTTAGGTTAGGTTAGGTTAGGTTAGGTTAGGTTAGGTTAGGTTAGGTTAGGTTAGGTTAGGTTAGGTTAGGTTAGGTTAGGTTAGGTTAGGTTAGGTTAGGTTAGGTTAGGTTAGGTTAGGTTAGGTTAGGTTAGGTTAGGTTAGGTTAGGTTAGGTTAGGTTAGGTTAGGTTAGGTTAGGTTAGGTTAGGTTAGGTTAGGTTAGGTTAGGTTAGGTTAGGTTAGGTTAGGTTAGGTTAGGTTAGGTTAGGTTAGGTTAGGTTAGGTTAGGTTAGGTTAGGTTAGGTTAGGTTAGGTTAGGTTAGGTTAGGTTAGGTTAGGTTAGGTTAGGTTAGGTTAGGTTAGGTTAGGTTAGGTTAGGTTAGGTTAGGTTAGGTTAGGTTAGGTTAGGTTAGGTTAGGTTAGGTTAGGTTAGGTTAGGTTAGGTTAGGTTAGGTTAGGTTAGGTTAGGTTAGGTTAGGTTAGGTTAGGTTAGGTTAGGTTAGGTTAGGTTAGGTTAGGTTAGGTTAGGTTAGGTTAGGTTAGGTTAGGTTAGGTTAGGTTAGGTTAGGTTAGGTTAGGTTAGGTTAGGTTAGGTTAGGTTAGGTTAGGTTAGGTTAGGTTAGGTTAGGTTAGGTTAGGTTAGGTTAGGTTAGGTTAGGTTAGGTTAGGTTAGGTTAGGTTAGGTTAGGTTAGGTTAGGTTAGGTTAGGTTAGGTTAGGTTAGGTTAGGTTAGGTTAGGTTAGGTTAGGTTAGGTTAGGTTAGGTTAGGTTAGGTTAGGTTAGGTTAGGTTAGGTTAGGTTAGGTTAGGTTAGGTTAGGTTAGGTTAGGTTAGGTTAGGTTAGGTTAGGTTAGGTTAGGTTAGGTTAGGTTAGGTTAGGTTAGGTTAGGTTAGGTTAGGTTAGGTTAGGTTAGGTTAGGTTAGGTTAGGTTAGGTTAGGTTAGGTTAGGTTAGGTTAGGTTAGGTTAGGTTAGGTTAGGTTAGGTTAGGTTAGGTTAGGTTAGGTTAGGTTAGGTTAGGTTAGGTTAGGTTAGGTTAGGTTAGGTTAGGTTAGGTTAGGTTAGGTTAGGTTAGGTTAGGTTAGGTTAGGTTAGGTTAGGTTAGGTTAGGTTAGGTTAGGTTAGGTTAGGTTAGGTTAGGTTAGGTTAGGTTAGGTTAGGTTAGGTTAGGTTAGGTTAGGTTAGGTTAGGTTAGGTTAGGTTAGGTTAGGTTAGGTTAGGTTAGGTTAGGTTAGGTTAGGTTAGGTTAGGTTAGGTTAGGTTAGGTTAGGTTAGGTTAGGTTAGGTTAGGTTAGGTTAGGTTAGGTTAGGTTAGGTTAGGTTAGGTTAGGTTAGGTTAGGTTAGGTTAGGTTAGGTTAGGTTAGGTTAGGTTAGGTTAGGTTAGGTTAGGTTAGGTTAGGTTAGGTTAGGTTAGGTTAGGTTAGGTTAGGTTAGGTTAGGTTAGGTTAGGTTAGGTTAGGTTAGGTTAGGTTAGGTTAGGTTAGGTTAGGTTAGGTTAGGTTAGGTTAGGTTAGGTTAGGTTAGGTTAGGTTAGGTTAGGTTAGGTTAGGTTAGGTTAGGTTAGGTTAGGTTAGGTTAGGTTAGGTTAGGTTAGGTTAGGTTAGGTTAGGTTAGGTTAGGTTAGGTTAGGTTAGGTTAGGTTAGGTTAGGTTAGGTTAGGTTAGGTTAGGTTAGGTTAGGTTAGGTTAGGTTAGGTTAGGTTAGGTTAGGTTAGGTTAGGTTAGGTTAGGTTAGGTTAGGTTAGGTTAGGTTAGGTTAGGTTAGGTTAGGTTAGGTTAGGTTAGGTTAGGTTAGGTTAGGTTAGGTTAGGTTAGGTTAGGTTAGGTTAGGTTAGGTTAGGTTAGGTTAGGTTAGGTTAGGTTAGGTTAGGTTAGGTTAGGTTAGGTTAGGTTAGGTTAGGTTAGGTTAGGTTAGGTTAGGTTAGGTTAGGTTAGGTTAGGTTAGGTTAGGTTAGGTTAGGTTAGGTTAGGTTAGGTTAGGTTAGGTTAGGTTAGGTTAGGTTAGGTTAGGTTAGGTTAGGTTAGGTTAGGTTAGGTTAGGTTAGGTTAGGTTAGGTTAGGTTAGGTTAGGTTAGGTTAGGTTAGGTTAGGTTAGGTTAGGTTAGGTTAGGTTAGGTTAGGTTAGGTTAGGTTAGGTTAGGTTAGGTTAGGTTAGGTTAGGTTAGGTTAGGTTAGGTTAGGTTAGGTTAGGTTAGGTTAGGTTAGGTTAGGTTAGGTTAGGTTAGGTTAGGTTAGGTTAGGTTAGGTTAGGTTAGGTTAGGTTAGGTTAGGTTAGGTTAGGTTAGGTTAGGTTAGGTTAGGTTAGGTTAGGTTAGGTTAGGTTAGGTTAGGTTAGGTTAGGTTAGGTTAGGTTAGGTTAGGTTAGGTTAGGTTAGGTTAGGTTAGGTTAGGTTAGGTTAGGTTAGGTTAGGTTAGGTTAGGTTAGGTTAGGTTAGGTTAGGTTAGGTTAGGTTAGGTTAGGTTAGGTTAGGTTAGGTTAGGTTAGGTTAGGTTAGGTTAGGTTAGGTTAGGTTAGGTTAGGTTAGGTTAGGTTAGGTTAGGTTAGGTTAGGTTAGGTTAGGTTAGGTTAGGTTAGGTTAGGTTAGGTTAGGTTAGGTTAGGTTAGGTTAGGTTAGGTTAGGTTAGGTTAGGTTAGGTTAGGTTAGGTTAGGTTAGGTTAGGTTAGGTTAGGTTAGGTTAGGTTAGGTTAGGTTAGGTTAGGTTAGGTTAGGTTAGGTTAGGTTAGGTTAGGTTAGGTTAGGTTAGGTTAGGTTAGGTTAGGTTAGGTTAGGTTAGGTTAGGTTAGGTTAGGTTAGGTTAGGTTAGGTTAGGTTAGGTTAGGTTAGGTTAGGTTAGGTTAGGTTAGGTTAGGTTAGGTTAGGTTAGGTTAGGTTAGGTTAGGTTAGGTTAGGTTAGGTTAGGTTAGGTTAGGTTAGGTTAGGTTAGGTTAGGTTAGGTTAGGTTAGGTTAGGTTAGGTTAGGTTAGGTTAGGTTAGGTTAGGTTAGGTTAGGTTAGGTTAGGTTAGGTTAGGTTAGGTTAGGTTAGGTTAGGTTAGGTTAGGTTAGGTTAGGTTAGGTTAGGTTAGGTTAGGTTAGGTTAGGTTAGGTTAGGTTAGGTTAGGTTAGGTTAGGTTAGGTTAGGTTAGGTTAGGTTAGGTTAGGTTAGGTTAGGTTAGGTTAGGTTAGGTTAGGTTAGGTTAGGTTAGGTTAGGTTAGGTTAGGTTAGGTTAGGTTAGGTTAGGTTAGGTTAGGTTAGGTTAGGTTAGGTTAGGTTAGGTTAGGTTAGGTTAGGTTAGGTTAGGTTAGGTTAGGTTAGGTTAGGTTAGGTTAGGTTAGGTTAGGTTAGGTTAGGTTAGGTTAGGTTAGGTTAGGTTAGGTTAGGTTAGGTTAGGTTAGGTTAGGTTAGGTTAGGTTAGGTTAGGTTAGGTTAGGTTAGGTTAGGTTAGGTTAGGTTAGGTTAGGTTAGGTTAGGTTAGGTTAGGTTAGGTTAGGTTAGGTTAGGTTAGGTTAGGTTAGGTTAGGTTAGGTTAGGTTAGGTTAGGTTAGGTTAGGTTAGGTTAGGTTAGGTTAGGTTAGGTTAGGTTAGGTTAGGTTAGGTTAGGTTAGGTTAGGTTAGGTTAGGTTAGGTTAGGTTAGGTTAGGTTAGGTTAGGTTAGGTTAGGTTAGGTTAGGTTAGGTTAGGTTAGGTTAGGTTAGGTTAGGTTAGGTTAGGTTAGGTTAGGTTAGGTTAGGTTAGGTTAGGTATAGGTTAGGTTAGGTTAGGTTAGGTTAGGTTAGGTTAGGTTAGGTTAGGTTAGGTTAGGTTAGGTTAGGTTAGGTTAGGTTAGGTTAGGTTAGGTTAGGTTAGGTTAGGTTAGGTTAGGTTAGGTTAGGTTAGGTTAGGTTAGGTTAGGTTAGGTTAGGTTAGGTTAGGTTAGGTTAGGTTAGGTTAGGTTAGGTTAGGTTAGGTTAGGTTAGGTTAGGTTAGGTTAGG
>OY282405.1:0-12500 GCA_958295455.1 Coleophora deauratella
TAACCTAACCTAACCTAACCTAACCTAACCTAACCTAACCTAACCTAACCTAACCTAACCTAACCTAACCTAACCTAACCTAACCTAACCTAACCTAACCTAACCTAACCTAACCTAACCTAACCTAACCTAACCTAACCTAACCTAACCTAACCTAACCTAACCTAACCTAACCTAACCTAACCTAACCTAACCTAACCTAACCTAACCTAACCTAACCTAACCTAACCTAACCTAACCTAACCTAACCTAACCTAACCTAACCTAACCTAACCTAACCTAACCTAACCTAACCTAACCTAACCTAACCTAACCTAACCTAACCTAACCTAACCTAACCTAACCTAACATAACCTAACCTAACCTAACCTAACCTAACCTAACCTAACCTAACCTAACCTAACCTAACCTAACCTAACCTAACCTAACCTAACCTAACCTAACCTAACCTAACCTAACCTAACCTAACCTAACCTAACCTAACCTAACCTAACCTAACCTAACCTAACCTAACCTAACCTAACCTAACCTAACCTAACCTAACCTAACCTAACCTAACCTAACCTAACCTAACCTAACCTAACCTAACCTAACCTAACCTAACCTAACCTAACCTAACCTAACCTAACCTAACCTAACCTAACCTAACCTAACCTAACCTAACCTAACCTAACCTAACCTAACCTAACCTAACCTAACCTAACCTAACCTAACCTAACCTAACCTAACCTAACCTAACCTAACCTAACCTAACCTAACCTAACCTAACCTAACCTAACCTAACCTAACCTAACCTAACCTAACCTAACCTAACCTAACCTAACCTAACCTAACCTAACCTAACCTAACCTAACCTAACCTAACCTAACCTAACCTAACCTAACCTAACCTAACCTAACCTAACCTAACCTAACCTAACCTAACCTAACCTAACCTAACCTAACCTAACCTAACCTAACCTAACCTAACCTAACCTAACCTAACCTAACCTAACCTAACCTAACCTAACCTAACCTAACCTAACCTAACCTAACCTAACCTAACCTAACCTAACCTAACCTAACCTAACCTAACCTAACCTAACCTAACCTAACCTAACCTAACCTAACCTAACCTAACCTAACCTAACCTAACCTAACCTAACCTAACCTAACCTAACCTAACCTAACCTAACCTAACCTAACCTAACCTAACCTAACCTAACCTAACCTAACCTAACCTAACCTAACCTAACCTAACCTAACCTAACCTAACCTAACCTAACCTAACCTAACCTAACCTAACCTAACCTAACCTAACCTAACCTAACCTAACCTAACCTAACCTAACCTAACCTAACCTAACCTAACCTAACCTAACCTAACCTAACCTAACCTAACCTAACCTAACCTAACCTAACCTAACCTAACCTAACCTAACCTAACCTAACCTAACCTAACCTAACCTAACCTAACCTAACCTAACCTAACCTAACCTAACCTAACCTAACCTAACCTAACCTAACCTAACCTAACCTAACCTAACCTAACCTAACCTAACCTAACCTAACCTAACCTAACCTAACCTAACCTAACCTAACCTAACCTAACCTAACCTAACCTAACCTAACCTAACCTAACCTAACCTAACCTAACCTAACCTAACCTAACCTAACCTAACCTAACCTAACCTAACCTAACCTAACCTAACCTAACCTAACCTAACCTAACCTAACCTAACCTAACCTAACCTAACCTAACCTAACCTAACCTAACCTAACCTAACCTAACCTAACCTAACCTAACCTAACCTAACCTAACCTAACCTAACCTAACCTAACCTAACCTAACCTAACCTAACCTAACCTAACCTAACCTAACCTAACCTAACCTAACCTAACCTAACCTAACCTAACCTAACCTAACCTAACCTAACCTAACCTAACCTAACCTAACCTAACCTAACCTAACCTAACCTAACCTAACCTAACCTAACCTAACCTAACCTAACCTAACCTAACCTAACCTAACCTAACCTAACCTAACCTAACCTAACCTAACCTAACCTAACCTAACCTAACCTAACCTAACCTAACCTAACCTAACCTAACCTAACCTAACCTAACCTAACCTAACCTAACCTAACCTAACCTAACCTAACCTAACCTAACCTAACCTAACCTAACCTAACCTAACCTAACCTAACCTAACCTAACCTAACCTAACCTAACCTAACCTAACCTAACCTAACCTAACCTAACCTAACCTAACCTAACCTAACCTAACCTAACCTAACCTAACCTAACCTAACCTAACCTAACCTAACCTAACCTAACCTAACCTAACCTAACCTAACCTAACCTAACCTAACCTAACCTAACCTAACCTAACCTAACCTAACCTAACCTAACCTAACCTAACCTAACCTAACCTAACCTAACCTAACCTAACCTAACCTAACCTAACCTAACCTAACCTAACCTAACCTAACCTAACCTAACCTAACCTAACCTAACCTAACCTAACCTAACCTAACCTAACCTAACCTAACCTAACCTAACCTAACCTAACCTAACCTAACCTAACCTAACCTAACCTAACCTAACCTAACCTAACCTAACCTAACCTAACCTAACCTAACCTAACCTAACCTAACCTAACCTAACCTAACCTAACCTAACCTAACCTAACCTAACCTAACCTAACCTAACCTAACCTAACCTAACCTAACCTAACCTAACCTAACCTAACCTAACCTAACCTAACCTAACCTAACCTAACCTAACCTAACCTAACCTAACCTAACCTAACCTAACCTAACCTAACCTAACCTAACCTAACCTAACCTAACCTAACCTAACCTAACCTAACCTAACCTAACCTAACCTAACCTAACCTAACCTAACCTAACCTAACCTAACCTAACCTAACCTAACCTAACCTAACCTAACCTAACCTAACCTAACCTAACCTAACCTAACCTAACCTAACCTAACCTAACCTAACCTAACCTAACCTAACCTAACCTAACCTAACCTAACCTAACCTAACCTAACCTAACCTAACCTAACCTAACCTAACCTAACCTAACCTAACCTAACCTAACCTAACCTAACCTAACCTAACCTAACCTAACCTAACCTAACCTAACCTAACCTAACCTAACCTAACCTAACCTAACCTAACCTAACCTAACCTAACCTAACCTAACCTAACCTAACCTAACCTAACCTAACCTAACCTAACCTAACCTAACCTAACCTAACCTAACCTAACCTAACCTAACCTAACCTAACCTAACCTAACCTAACCTAACCTAACCTAACCTAACCTAACCTAACCTAACCTAACCTAACCTAACCTAACCTAACCTAACCTAACCTAACCTAACCTAACCTAACCTAACCTAACCTAACCTAACCTAACCTAACCTAACCTAACCTAACCTAACCTAACCTAACCTAACCTAACCTAACCTAACCTAACCTAACCTAACCTAACCTAACCTAACCTAACCTAACCTAACCTAACCTAACCTAACCTAACCTAACCTAACCTAACCTAACCTAACCTAACCTAACCTAACCTAACCTAACCTAACCTAACCTAACCTAACCTAACCTAACCTAACCTAACCTAACCTAACCTAACCTAACCTAACCTAACCTAACCTAACCTAACCTAACCTAACCTAACCTAACCTAACCTAACCTAACCTAACCTAACCTAACCTAACCTAACCTAACCTAACCTAACCTAACCTAACCTAACCTAACCTAACCTAACCTAACCTAACCTAACCTAACCTAACCTAACCTAACCTAACCTAACCTAACCTAACCTAACCTAACCTAACCTAACCTAACCTAACCTAACCTAACCTAACCTAACCTAACCTAACCTAACCTAACCTAACCTAACCTAACCTAACCTAACCTAACCTAACCTAACCTAACCTAACCTAACCTAACCTAACCTAACCTAACCTAACCTAACCTAACCTAACCTAACCTAACCTAACCTAACCTAACCTAACCTAACCTAACCTAACCTAACCTAACCTAACCTAACCTAACCTAACCTAACCTAACCTAACCTAACCTAACCTAACCTAACCTAACCTAACCTAACCTAACCTAACCTAACCTAACCTAACCTAACCTAACCTAACCTAACCTAACCTAACCTAACCTAACCTAACCTAACCTAACCTAACCTAACCTAACCTAACCTAACCTAACCTAACCTAACCTAACCTAACCTAACCTAACCTAACCTAACCTAACCTAACCTAACCTAACCTAACCTAACCTAACCTAACCTAACCTAACCTAACCTAACCTAACCTAACCTAACCTAACCTAACCTAACCTAACCTAACCTAACCTAACCTAACCTAACCTAACCTAACCTAACCTAACCTAACCTAACCTAACCTAACCTAACCTAACCTAACCTAACCTAACCTAACCTAACCTAACCTAACCTAACCTAACCTAACCTAACCTAACCTAACCTAACCTAACCTAACCTAACCTAACCTAACCTAACCTAACCTAACCTAACCTAACCTAACCTAACCTAACCTAACCTAACCTAACCTAACCTAACCTAACCTAACCTAACCTAACCTAACCTAACCTAACCTAACCTAACCTAACCTAACCTAACCTAACCTAACCTAACCTAACCTAACCTAACCTAACCTAACCTAACCTAACCTAACCTAACCTAACCTAACCTAACCTAACCTAACCTAACCTAACCTAACCTAACCTAACCTAACCTAACCTAACCTAACCTAACCTAACCTAACCTAACCTAACCTAACCTAACCTAACCTAACCTAACCTAACCTAACCTAACCTAACCTAACCTAACCTAACCTAACCTAACCTAACCTAACCTAACCTAACCTAACCTAACCTAACCTAACCTAACCTAACCTAACCTAACCTAACCTAACCTAACCTAACCTAACCTAACCTAACCTAACCTAACCTAACCTAACCTAACCTAACCTAACCTAACCTAACCTAACCTAACCTAACCTAACCTAACCTAACCTAACCTAACCTAACCTAACCTAACCTAACCTAACCTAACCTAACCTAACCTAACCTAACCTAACCTAACCTAACCTAACCTAACCTAACCTAACCTAACCTAACCTAACCTAACCTAACCTAACCTAACCTAACCTAACCTAACCTAACCTAACCTAACCTAACCTAACCTAACCTAACCTAACCTAACCTAACCTAACCTAACCTAACCTAACCTAACCTAACCTAACCTAACCTAACCTAACCTAACCTAACCTAACCTAACCTAACCTAACCTAACCTAACCTAACCTAACCTAACCTAACCTAACCTAACCTAACCTAACCTAACCTAACCTAACCTAACCTAACCTAACCTAACCTAACCTAACCTAACCTAACCTAACCTAACCTAACCTAACCTAACCTAACCTAACCTAACCTAACCTAACCTAACCTAACCTAACCTAACCTAACCTAACCTAACCTAACCTAACCTAACCTAACCTAACCTAACCTAACCTAACCTAACCTAACCTAACCTAACCTAACCTAACCTAACCTAACCTAACCTAACCTAACCTAACCTAACCTAACCTAACCTAACCTAACCTAACCTAACCTAACCTAACCTAACCTAACCTAACCTAACCTAACCTAACCTAACCTAACCTAACCTAACCTAACCTAACCTAACCTAACCTAACCTAACCTAACCTAACCTAACCTAACCTAACCTAACCTAACCTAACCTAACCTAACCTAACCTAACCTAACCTAACCTAACCTAACCTAACCTAACCTAACCTAACCTAACCTAACCTAACCTAACCTAACCTAACCTAACCTAACCTAACCTAACCTAACCTAACCTAACCTAACCTAACCTAACCTAACCTAACCTAACCTAACCTAACCTAACCTAACCTAACCTAACCTAACCTAACCTAACCTAACCTAACCTAACCTAACCTAACCTAACCTAACCTAACCTAACCTAACCTAACCTAACCTAACCTAACCTAACCTAACCTAACCTAACCTAACCTAACCTAACCTAACCTAACCTAACCTAACCTAACCTAACCTAACCTAACCTAACCTAACCTAACCTAACCTAACCTAACCTAACCTAACCTAACCTAACCTAACCTAACCTAACCTAACCTAACCTAACCTAACCTAACCTAACCTAACCTAACCTAACCTAACCTAACCTAACCTAACCTAACCTAACCTAACCTAACCTAACCTAACCTAACCTAACCTAACCTAACCTAACCTAACCTAACCTAACCTAACCTAACCTAACCTAACCTAACCTAACCTAACCTAACCTAACCTAACCTAACCTAACCTAACCTAACCTAACCTAACCTAACCTAACCTAACCTAACCTAACCTAACCTAACCTAACCTAACCTAACCTAACCTAACCTAACCTAACCTAACCTAACCTAACCTAACCTAACCTAACCTAACCTAACCTAACCTAACCTAACCTAACCTAACCTAACCTAACCTAACCTAACCTAACCTAACCTAACCTAACCTAACCTAACCTAACCTAACCTAACCTAACCTAACCTAACCTAACCTAACCTAACCTAACCTAACCTAACCTAACCTAACCTAACCTAACCTAACCTAACCTAACCTAACCTAACCTAACCTAACCTAACCTAACCTAACCTAACCTAACCTAACCTAACCTAACCTAACCTAACCTAACCTAACCTAACCTAACCTAACCTAACCTAACCTAACCTAACCTAACCTAACCTAACCTAACCTAACCTAACCTAACCTAACCTAACCTAACCTAACCTAACCTAACCTAACCTAACCTAACCTAACCTAACCTAACCTAACCTAACCTAACCTAACCTAACCTAACCTAACCTAACCTAACCTAACCTAACCTAACCTAACCTAACCTAACCTAACCTAACCTAACCTAACCTAACCTAACCTAACCTAACCTAACCTAACCTAACCTAACCTAACCTAACCTAACCTAACCTAACCTAACCTAACCTAACCTAACCTAACCTAACCTAACCTAACCTAACCTAACCTAACCTAACCTAACCTAACCTAACCTAACCTAACCTAACCTAACCTAACCTAACCTAACCTAACCTAACCTAACCTAACCTAACCTAACCTAACCTAACCTAACCTAACCTAACCTAACCTAACCTAACCTAACCTAACCTAACCTAACCTAACCTAACCTAACCTAACCTAACCTAACCTAACCTAACCTAACCTAACCTAACCTAACCTAACCTAACCTAACCTAACCTAACCTAACCTAACCTAACCTAACCTAACCTAACCTAACCTAACCTAACCTAACCTAACCTAACCTAACCTAACCTAACCTAACCTAACCTAACCTAACCTAACCTAACCTAACCTAACCTAACCTAACCTAACCTAACCTAACCTAACCTAACCTAACCTAACCTAACCTAACCTAACCTAACCTAACCTAACCTAACCTAACCTAACCTAACCTAACCTAACCTAACCTAACCTAACCTAACCTAACCTAACCTAACCTAACCTAACCTAACCTAACCTAACCTAACCTAACCTAACCTAACCTAACCTAACCTAACCTAACCTAACCTAACCTAACCTAACCTAACCTAACCTAACCTAACCTAACCTAACCTAACCTAACCTAACCTAACCTAACCTAACCTAACCTAACCTAACCTAACCTAACCTAACCTAACCTAACCTAACCTAACCTAACCTAACCTAACCTAACCTAACCTAACCTAACCTAACCTAACCTAACCTAACCTAACCTAACCTAACCTAACCTAACCTAACCTAACCTAACCTAACCTAACCTAACCTAACCTAACCTAACCTAACCTAACCTAACCTAACCTAACCTAACCTAACCTAACCTAACCTAACCTAACCTAACCTAACCTAACCTAACCTAACCTAACCTAACCTAACCTAACCTAACCTAACCTAACCTAACCTAACCTAACCTAACCTAACCTAACCTAACCTAACCTAACCTAACCTAACCTAACCTAACCTAACCTAACCTAACCTAACCTAACCTAACCTAACCTAACCTAACCTAACCTAACCTAACCTAACCTAACCTAACCTAACCTAACCTAACCTAACCTAACCTAACCTAACCTAACCTAACCTAACCTAACCTAACCTAACCTAACCTAACCTAACCTAACCTAACCTAACCTAACCTAACCTAACCTAACCTAACCTAACCTAACCTAACCTAACCTAACCTAACCTAACCTAACCTAACCTAACCTAACCTAACCTAACCTAACCTAACCTAACCTAACCTAACCTAACCTAACCTAACCTAACCTAACCTAACCTAACCTAACCTAACCTAACCTTTTTTTTTTTTTTTTTTGACGCTGAGAAATGCTTTAGACATACCCACTCTGTCGGGGGACAGAGAGGGTTATGTGGGACTCCTGCGAACAGTATACCCACTAAAACTCAGCGGTGCTCCCTCATCACCTGAGTGGGAGGGTCATGGGAATCCGGATAATCCTTTGCTTCCACAACCCTCCCGGTGACTGCCCGCCTAGGTGGCGGGCCCTACATGGCCCCCTGTGAGGGGGGCGACGGGAATTGCCGGAAGCACCTGGCTATTCCCGTCCGACGGACGTGGTTGAGGTGCCCCCGCACCCCCGGTCTGATCTGACCGGCCACGTTGGGGGAGAGAAGAGCGTTCATATGTCCGCCTTCTTCCCCCCCTTCTCCGCCTGCGGAGCGCTGGAGCGAGAGGATCCTCCTCCCGTTCGCGCTCCGCAGCCTCCTTCTGTGAGATGACTTCTTCGCAGAAGGAGGCGACCGTCTCCCAGGTCCTCTCGCTTCCCAGCATTTCACTGATTAAGCTCGGAAGTGAAAGGTCCGGGCCCGCGACCGCCGTCAAGACACGGCGCTGCTCCTCCCAGCCTGTGCAGACCGCGAGGGTATGTTGCGCCGTGTCATCCGCCGCGCCACATTTGTGGCACAACGGGGATTCCTCTCGTCCGATCCTGTGCAGATACGAACCGAAACAGCCATGCCCGGTCAATATCTGCACTAAACGGAAGGAGAGGAACCCGTGCGGTCGCTCCAGCCACTGGTCCACGACGGGACCGACAGCCGCTAATGTGCGGCGGCCAAACGGCGCGCGAGCCATGTCTCTCTTCCAAAGATCGATCATGGTATCGCGCGCCTCCCGTCTGACGGCGCCGCGCTCCTCCGGGGTCGGGCGTTCCCCGCGCGCCCTCTGGTCCGCTGTCCAGTGGTAGACGGCAGACAAAATTCCCGCCTCCAACTCCCACGGGGGAGTACCCGCCAGGGCGCACGCCGCAGCGTGCCCCACGGTGCGGTAGGCCCTCGCAACCCTCTGCGCAATGGCCCGTTGGGGTCTGCGTAAGTGGGCAGCATTATCCCCTTTGTGGAGGGCATCTGCCCAGATTGGGGCACCGTAGAGTGCCATACTTCTGAGCACACCGGCATAGAGGTGCCGGCACCTTTTCCTTGGTCCCCCCAGATTCGGGAGGAGCCACCCAAAGGCATCTGCCGCCTTGAGAAGGCGCGGCGCTAGCCCGGCAAAGTGCGGGCCGAATTGCCACTTCCCATCAAGCGTGAGGCCCAAATATTTCATCTTGGTCTTCACGTCGATCCTGACGCCGTCCACCATTATGTGGGCGTCGGGAGGAGCACGCTGTCGAGGCCCTGGAAAGAACAGAGCCTCGGTTTTTTCCAGCGCGACCTTCAAACCAAGGCGCCGTATCCTACGGGCGACTAATGTACCGCCCGCCGACGCCAGCCGCGCTGTGGTCCCAAATGTCCTCCCGCGGGCAGTGACCAGAGTGTCATCTGCGTAACAGATGACACTCATGCCCGCAAGGAGGGTGCCCCGGAGAAGCCAGTTGAAGCCGATGTTCCACAGGAGCGGCCCTAGAACCGATCCCTGTGGAACGCCGCTGGCTACGGTGCGCCTGTTTAGCCGGCCGTCTCTATCTACGTAGAGAACCTCACGGTCCCGCAGGTAGTCGGCCAGCAATGCCCGCAAGTATCGAGGCACCCTGTGAAATGAGAGTGCCTCGAGGATGGTGGAGTGGGGGATCGTGTTGAAGGCATTGGCTATATCAAAAGAAATAGCCAACACCCCCTCACCACTGTCCTTGGCCTCTGCCGTGAGGCTTTTGAGCCTCTGAAGGGCGTCGATGGTTGACCGTCCTATTCGGAACCCGAACTGGGCATCGGACAAGTCTGGGCCGGTCGACGATAAGTGCTCCTGGAGACGAGACGAGATGACTCTTTCTAGGAGTTTTCCCGCCTCGTCCAGAAGCACGATGGGGCGGTACCCACTAGGTGAGTTCGCCGGACGCCCTTCCTTCCGCAGCAGGCACAATTGTCCCTTCTTCCAAGGTTTTGGGAACCTCCCAGTATTAAAGCACCGGTCGAATAGGTCCCGAAGCCGCTCCTCCATGTAACGAGTCCCGATGAACAGGACCCGCGCTGGCACACCGTCCGGGCCGGGGGCCGTCTTTTTGGCGCGGAGACATAGCGCCGCCGCTTCAATCTCTCCCGGCGTCACTGGGTCGATCTCCTCGGGAGGGCCCATACCTGCAGGGGGATCCATCCTAGGCGGAATGAAACTTGCGTCTCTGTCCGGGAACAGAGCCTGGACCACTCCTCTCAGAAGTTCCGGTTCGAGGGTCTCTGTCAGTGGGGGACCAATGGGGTGCAGTTGGTTGCGCGCCGCCCTATACGGCCTCCCCCACGGATCATTGTTGAGACTCTCCAGCATCTCGTTCCGCGCAGCGTCCTTCGCCGCAAACATGGCGGCTTTGAGGGCGTCTTGCACCTCGCGATACGCCGCATACAGCCGGTTCTCATTCTCGCGATCCCGCCTTCGGCGGCGGCGACTGCGCGTATAGACGCGCCTTGCCGCTGTGCACGCCTCGCGGAGGTTTTTGAGATCATTGGACCACCAATAGACTGCCCGGCGGGGCGTTGGTCGCCTGGACCGAGGCATGCTGCAATTGCACACCTCAGTCATTGCATCCCGCAACTGTGAGGCTGCGACGTCCACCTCAGTGCTGGGTGGTGGTCCAAACCAGTCTTGGACGAACGAGGCCTCATTGGCCATTTCCCGGTTAAGGTGGGTGAGGGCCCACCGGGGGAATGGCGACTGCTCCCCGCGAGTGCCTTGCTGGCGTTCGGTAGTGAATCCTATCCGTATGTACCGGTGGTCGGATAAGGTCTCCACCAGCTCGACCTGCCATGTCGACACGGTGGCGGCAAGTGCAGGGGTAGCGAACGATACGTCCACCACTGACCCTCCCCGCTGTCGCACACACGTGTGGACTGTCCCTCGGTTAAGGAGGGACAAGCAGGCCGATGTCGCCCACAGTTCGACGGCGTGACCGCGTGCGTCGGTGGCGGGGTTACCCCACATCACCGATTTAGCGTTCAGGTCGCCGAGCAGCAGGACCTGCCGCGGCGCCATCCGCTGGACCGCTCCTGACAATTCGGCCAGATAGCCGTCAAATTCGGCCAGGGAGCGGTTGGGGGAGAAGTAAACGCCAATTAGGGCGATCTCCCCCCACGCGGCGGTCACGTATCCTTGGCCCCTCTCAATAATTGAGAGGGGAGGGGAATCCGTGGTGAGACGCGGGATGACCGCAACTACGCCGTCTCTATCTCCAATCCAGTTGTTGGGGACAAAATAAGGCTCGGCGACTACCGCAACGCCGCCGTCCCACTCTGCCAGGGTCTGCACGACCAGATCCTGTGCCGCCCGACAGTGATTTAGGTTGCCCTGCAGTACGATCTTTGAGGGCATCACTGTTCCATTCGATCGGTTCCTTCATCCACCGGGCTGGCCGCGGTAGTGGCAGTGGCAGGCGAGGTCAACGCCTGTGCTTTGCCCTTCTTAGCTGGGGGGTTGCATTTCAACCCCGCCATAACGTGCCCTGCAGGCTTACCACTGGCTGCACAGACGGCACAGTGTGGCTTTCGAGTGCAGGAGGCTGACTTGTGGCCCTCCTGCCCGCAGCGGAAGCACAAAGCCGTTCTGTCCTCCGCCACAGGGCAGCGCGCACGGGTGTGGCCGATGCACAGGCACTTGAAGCAGCGAAGCGGCTGCTCCTCCAGTGCCCGTACCACAGCCGTACTGAGCCCCACCATCAACCGCCTCTTTTTGAGGACGGCTTTCGCGGCCACAACCGGACACTGCAGGCGCACAATGCCTAAGCCCTTGCGGCCATGACCCACTTTTCCGGCCTTTATAGAATCCGGCGCGCAGCCTCCGGACGCCGCAACAGCCGCGACAACGTCAGCGCTGGAGACGGAGTCATCCAGTTCCGAAACGACCAGGGTTGCGGTCTTTACCGGCCTTGCTACCACGGCTACGTCAGCAACCACCGCCCTCAATTTGTCTGCAAACAAATCCGCGTGTC
>OY282405.1:17500-22500 GCA_958295455.1 Coleophora deauratella
CTAACCTAACCTAACCTAACCTAACCTAACCTAACCTAACCTAACCTAACCTAACCTAACCTAACCTAACCTAACCTAACCTAACCTAACCTAACCTAACCTAACCTAACCTAACCTAACCTAACCTAACCTAACCTAACCTAACCTAACCTAACCTAACCTAACCTAACCTAACCTAACCTAACCTAACCTAACCTAACCTAACCTAACCTAACCTAACCTAACCTAACCTAACCTAACCTAACCTAACCTAACCTAACCTAACCTAACCTAACCTAACCTAACCTAACCTAACCTAACCTAACCTAACCTAACCTAACCTAACCTAACCTAACCTAACCTAACCTAACCTAACCTAACCTAACCTAACCTAACCTAACCTAACCTAACCTAACCTAACCTAACCTAACCTAACCTAACCTAACCTAACCTAACCTAACCTAACCTAACCTAACCTAACCTAACCTAACCTAACCTAACCTAACCTAACCTAACCTAACCTAACCTAACCTAACCTAACCTAACCTAACCTAACCTAACCTAACCTAACCTAACCTAACCTAACCTAACCTAACCTAACCTAACCTAACCTAACCTAACCTAACCTAACCTAACCTAACCTAACCTAACCTAACCTAACCTAACCTAACCTAACCTAACCTAACCTAACCTAACCTAACCTAACCTAACCTAACCTAACCTAACCTAACCTAACCTAACCTAACCTAACCTAACCTAACCTAACCTAACCTAACCTAACCTAACCTAACCTAACCTAACCTAACCTAACCTAACCTAACCTAACCTAACCTAACCTAACCTAACCTAACCTAACCTAACCTAACCTAACCTAACCTAACCTAACCTAACCTAACCTAACCTAACCTAACCTAACCTAACCTAACCTAACCTAACCTAACCTAACCTAACCTAACCTAACCTAACCTAACCTAACCTAACCTAACCTAACCTAACCTAACCTAACCTAACCTAACCTAACCTAACCTAACCTAACCTAACCTAACCTAACCTAACCTAACCTAACCTAACCTAACCTAACCTAACCTAACCTAACCTAACCTAACCTAACCTAACCTAACCTAACCTAACCTAACCTAACCTAACCTAACCTAACCTAACCTAACCTAACCTAACCTAACCTAACCTAACCTAACCTAACCTAACCTAACCTAACCTAACCTAACCTAACCTAACCTAACCTAACCTAACCTAACCTAACCTAACCTAACCTAACCTAACCTAACCTAACCTAACCTAACCTAACCTAACCTAACCTAACCTAACCTAACCTAACCTAACCTAACCTAACCTAACCTAACCTAACCTAACCTAACCTAACCTAACCTAACCTAACCTAACCTAACCTAACCTAACCTAACCTAACCTAACCTAACCTAACCTAACCTAACCTAACCTAACCTAACCTAACCTAACCTAACCTAACCTAACCTAACCTAACCTAACCTAACCTAACCTAACCTAACCTAACCTAACCTAACCTAACCTAACCTAACCTAACCTAACCTAACCTAACCTAACCTAACCTAACCTAACCTAACCTAACCTAACCTAACCTAACCTAACCTAACCTAACCTAACCTAACCTAACCTAACCTAACCTAACCTAACCTAACCTAACCTAACCTAACCTAACCTAACCTAACCTAACCTAACCTAACCTAACCTAACCTAACCTAACCTAACCTAACCTAACCTAACCTAACCTAACCTAACCTAACCTAACCTAACCTAACCTAACCTAACCTAACCTAACCTAACCTAACCTAACCTAACCTAACCTAACCTAACCTAACCTAACCTAACCTAACCTAACCTAACCTAACCTAACCTAACCTAACCTAACCTAACCTAACCTAACCTAACCTAACCTAACCTAACCTAACCTAACCTAACCTAACCTAACCTAACCTAACCTAACCTAACCTAACCTAACCTAACCTAACCTAACCTAACCTAACCTAACCTAACCTAACCTAACCTAACCTAACCTAACCTAACCTAACCTAACCTAACCTAACCTAACCTAACCTAACCTAACCTAACCTAACCTAACCTAACCTAACCTAACCTAACCTAACCTAACCTAACCTAACCTAACCTAACCTAACCTAACCTAACCTAACCTAACCTAACCTAACCTAACCTAACCTAACCTAACCTAACCTAACCTAACCTAACCTAACCTAACCTAACCTAACCTAACCTAACCTAACCTAACCTAACCTAACCTAACCTAACCTAACCTAACCTAACCTAACCTAACCTAACCTAACCTAACCTAACCTAACCTAACCTAACCTAACCTAACCTAACCTAACCTAACCTAACCTAACCTAACCTAACCTAACCTAACCTAACCTAACCTAACCTAACCTAACCTAACCTAACCTAACCTAACCTAACCTAACCTAACCTAACCTAACCTAACCTAACCTAACCTAACCTAACCTAACCTAACCTAACCTAACCTAACCTAACCTAACCTAACCTAACCTAACCTAACCTAACCTAACCTAACCTAACCTAACCTAACCTAACCTAACCTAACCTAACCTAACCTAACCTAACCTAACCTAACCTAACCTAACCTAACCTAACCTAACCTAACCTAACCTAACCTAACCTAACCTAACCTAACCTAACCTAACCTAACCTAACCTAACCTAACCTAACCTAACCTAACCTAACCTAACCTAACCTAACCTAACCTAACCTAACCTAACCTAACCTAACCTAACCTAACCTAACCTAACCTAACCTAACCTAACCTAACCTAACCTAACCTAACCTAACCTAACCTAACCTAACCTAACCTAACCTAACCTAACCTAACCTAACCTAACCTAACCTAACCTAACCTAACCTAACCTAACCTAACCTAACCTAACCTAACCTAACCTAACCTAACCTAACCTAACCTAACCTAACCTAACCTAACCTAACCTAACCTAACCTAACCTAACCTAACCTAACCTAACCTAACCTAACCTAACCTAACCTAACCTAACCTAACCTAACCTAACCTAACCTAACCTAACCTAACCTAACCTAACCTAACCTAACCTAACCTAACCTAACCTAACCTAACCTAACCTAACCTAACCTAACCTAACCTAACCTAACCTAACCTAACCTAACCTAACCTAACCTAACCTAACCTAACCTAACCTAACCTAACCTAACCTAACCTAACCTAACCTAACCTAACCTAACCTAACCTAACCTAACCTAACCTAACCTAACCTAACCTAACCTAACCTAACCTAACCTAACCTAACCTAACCTAACCTAACCTAACCTAACCTAACCTAACCTAACCTAACCTAACCTAACCTAACCTAACCTAACCTAACCTAACCTAACCTAACCTAACCTAACCTAACCTAACCTAACCTAACCTAACCTAACCTAACCTAACCTAACCTAACCTAACCTAACCTAACCTAACCTAACCTAACCTAACCTAACCTAACCTAACCTAACCTAACCTAACCTAACCTAACCTAACCTAACCTAACCTAACCTAACCTAACCTAACCTAACCTAACCTAACCTAACCTAACCTAACCTAACCTAACCTAACCTAACCTAACCTAACCTAACCTAACCTAACCTAACCTAACCTAACCTAACCTAACCTAACCTAACCTAACCTAACCTAACCTAACCTAACCTAACCTAACCTAACCTAACCTAACCTAACCTAACCTAACCTAACCTAACCTAACCTAACCTAACCTAACCTAACCTAACCTAACCTAACCTAACCTAACCTAACCTAACCTAACCTAACCTAACCTAACCTAACCTAACCTAACCTAACCTAACCTAACCTAACCTAACCTAACCTAACCTAACCTAACCTAACCTAACCTAACCTAACCTAACCTAACCTAACCTAACCTAACCTAACCTAACCTAACCTAACCTAACCTAACCTAACCTAACCTAACCTAACCTAACCTAACCTAACCTAACCTAACCTAACCTAACCTAACCTAACCTAACCTAACCTAACCTAACCTAACCTAACCTAACCTAACCTAACCTAACCTAACCTAACCTAACCTAACCTAACCTAACCTAACCTAACCTAACCTAACCTAACCTAACCTAACCTAACCTAACCTAACCTAACCTAACCTAACCTAACCTAACCTAACCTAACCTAACCTAACCTAACCTAACCTAACCTAACCTAACCTAACCTAACCTAACCTAACCTAACCTAACCTAACCTAACCTAACCTAACCTAACCTAACCTAACCTAACCTAACCTAACCTAACCTAACCTAACCTAACCTAACCTAACCTAACCTAACCTAACCTAACCTAACCTAACCTAACCTAACCTAACCTAACCTAACCTAACCTAACCTAACCTAACCTAACCTAACCTAACCTAACCTAACCTAACCTAACCTAACCTAACCTAACCTAACCTAACCTAACCTAACCTAACCTAACCTAACCTAACCTAACCTAACCTAACCTAACCTAACCTAACCTAACCTAACCTAACCTAACCTAACCTAACCTAACCTAACCTAACCTAACCTAACCTAACCTAACCTAACCTAACCTAACCTAACCTAACCTAACCTAACCTAACCTAACCTAACCTAACCTAACCTAACCTAACCTAACCTAACCTAACCTAACCTAACCTAACCTAACCTAACCTAACCTAACCTAACCTAACCTAACCTAACCTAACCTAACCTAACCTAACCTAACCTAACCTAACCTAACCTAACCTAACCTAACCTAACCTAACCTAACCTAACCTAACCTAACCTAACCTAACCTAACCTAACCTAACCTAACCTAACCTAACCTAACCTAACCTAACCTAACCTAACCTAACCTAACCTAACCTAACCTAACCTAACCTAACCTAACCTAACCTAACCTAACCTAACCTAACCTAACCTAACCTAACCTAACCTAACCTAAC